>OZ018390.1:32650652-32700033 GCA_963969525.1 Ontholestes murinus
GGAAGTCGACAGTTGTACCAGGTCGGGGTTGAATGTTATGTAAGCAATCGAGGGTATCCTTATTTGAAATGTGGCCGGTCTGATTGTTCTCTACAAGAAAAAATTATATTACTACTCTTGTGAATATAACATTTTTTATTTATAGTTAAGTAAAATTAATCTAAATATTTGCGGTTTCATTACATTTGTGTGATTAGAAAAACATTTAATCAAGATTTGAGGAGCGTTTAGTTTTTAATTTTTTCAATTCAAAAGTAAGATGTTCCGCGATTTAAAAACCATAGAGATTACTTACCAGAACGAATCCCACAAACGTTTTGTTCCTTTTCTTCTTGATTGCTTCGATATTGTCGATAATATTCGATACGATCCCCATGGCAAATTTGTTTAACTTTCCAGCTAACAACTGTGTATTGCTCCTCTTCTTCCCCTTTGCACTAACCTTCCTTCTGGCTGCATTTGGTTTGCCCATCTCATTCACTAAACAAAATGCGCGGGTTTTCGCGTTTTTTTTAATTTAAAATTCTTAAATTATACTTATATATATATATATATATATATATATATATATATATATATATATATATATATATATATATATATATATATATATATATGTTGTAGCTGGTAAATATAATTTACAAACCACGCGGAGTATAACCCGAAAACCAGCTACAACATACCATACCCGCGAAAACATCAAACTAAATAATATATATACAGGGTGAGTTTTTTTCGATGTTCTCTATGGGGATCTCGGAAACTATAAGAGATAGAGAAACGGTTAAATGGGGAAAGAAGTGTAGATTTACGAGACGAATAAAATTCCACTTTCAAAGTTTTCAAGAAAGTCAAGGGTAAACTAGATATTTTGAAAAAAGTAAAAAGTGTCAATTTTTTCAAATCAATATATTTCGGTTATTATAACAGATAGAAAAAAAACTGTAAAGGACAAAGTTTTAGATAATTTTATGCAGATTAATAATAAATAATCAGAAAATTTTTATCGCCATTATTTTCCGAGATATGACGCAAACTTACATTTTTTTTAAATGGAAACCATAGTTGGCTGTGACCTCATTCAAAAGGTAATTTTTTTCTCTTTAATCCAATATGGCATACGACATAGTTATTTCTAAAAATGAGTGAGTTATAGTCATTTTAAATTTTATTATTAATAAAAAATGGGTAGCCATGAAAAAGATGAAAGTAAAACAATTGCAGTTGTTTATAATATTAGCAATATTGTAATTATTAGTTTTACAGAGATAAATCAAAATGAAACAACCGCATAAAGTAATTCTGTAATTATCAATATATCAATGGGAGAGAAATTTTAATATTAAAAAAATATGGTCAAAGAGTCCACTATTAATACTATTATGACATAAATTATATCTTTTTAAAATTTAATTTATGGCTTTTTAACTATTCTCATGTAAATTGAATTAAATGTTTCAATAACAACTAGTTTATGATCCTCCACAGATTGATATGATTTTTCATATACTTTGTTTTTTACATAACCCCACAGAAAATATTCTAAAACGCGCAGATCGGGAGATCTAAGTGGCCCTGGGATTAGTTTATTTCTTCCCACGTATAGTTAGGAAAAGCATCATTTAAATAATTTGTAAAGCCAACATGTTATTAGGTGGAGCACCGTCATATTGGAACCATTTTAATCTTGCTTGTAATGATAAATTTAAACAATCGAGCGTATCTTCAAATGTTTTCTAAAGAAAATGAAAGTTATCAGTTTCACTTAGTGGGCTTTCAAAAATACATGGACCGAGAATTATTAATCCAAACACACCATGGATTAAACCCAAATTTAATTTGTATTTTTCTCTGTGAAACTTCTCGTGGATTCTCTTAAGTTCATCTATGTTCATTGTGGTGATTAAAAATACCACAATTAGTTCATCGCGATTCATCTGTTCATAATATATTTGTAAGAACCGTATTATCCTCTTGACAAATGGGTTTATACCACATACAGAAGGCCATTTTATAATTACAAAATTATTATTCTTATGCTGGGTTTTCATTTTTATTTAACTTTGTAGAACTAATAACTACAATATTGCTATTATTATAAACAACTGCAATTGTTTTACTTTCATCTTTTTCATGGCTACACATTTTTTATTAATAATAAAATTTAAAATGACTATTACTCACTTATTTTTAGAAATAACTATGTCGTATTTCATATTGGATTAAAGAGAAAAAAAATACGTTTTGAATGAGGCCATAGCCAACTATGGTTTCCATTTAAAAAAATGTAAGTTTGCGTCATATCTCGGAAAATAATGGCGATAAAAATTTTCTGGTTATTTTTTATTAATCTGCATAAAATTATCTAAAACTTTGTCCTTTATAGTTTTTTTCTATCTGTTATAATAACCGAGATATATTGATTTGAAAAAATTGACACTTTTTACTTTTTTCAAAATATCTAGTTACCCTTGACTTTTTTGAAAACTTTGAAAGTGGAATTTTATTCGTCTCGTAAATCTACACTTCTTTCCCCATTTAACCGTTTCTCTATCTCTTATAGTTTCCGAGATCCCCATAGAGAACATCGAAAAAAACTCACCCTGTATATATTTTTATTAATTCGAAAGGAGATTTTTTTTCTGAATATAAATTTGTAGACAAATTTATCCATTGATGAAACCGAGAAATTGAGGATTAAAAAAATAAATAAAAAGTCAAGTATCCATTGTAAACAATATACAGACCCTATTTTAAATGTCAAAAGAGACACTGACAGCCATTGATACATTACTGCAACGATTTTTAATTATTTCATAATTAAAATGTTGCAAGTTTTCAAACACTGTACTAGAATTTTGTGCTTCTTTTTTTAAATCCTCAATTTCTCGACTTTGGTTTGATGAATAGATAAAATCGTTTACAAATTTAGATTCTGAAAAAAATCTCCTTGCAGATCAGTACAAAATATATATACAGTGCAATTTGAAAAAAAAAGTTAATCGTCTTTTGTCAAAAACTGGATGCAAGAAAAAATATCAGTTCAGTTCATATTAAAGACTTTTAAAAATCATTTAATTTGATGTTTTATTTATTCAAATCGGATCAAAAATAAGCGAGATACAGCACCAAAGGTTTTTCGTCAGTCACCCTGTATATATATATATATATATATATATATATATATATATACCGGGAGTTTGATAAAAAAAAAACAACGCCCAATGCCATAACTTTGTTATTTATTAACCGATTTAAATCAACTAAAAAACAAATTTAATGGGCGTTTAAATACTATGGAATGAGATTAATTATATATTTTTTCAAAACCAACTTCATTGACAAATGACAGTCAACTTTAAATTTTTAAATGGCTGCATATACTTTTCTTATTTTTTTAGACATTATTTTTCTGACTTCAATGATGCCCAATATGTTGATTTTAATTTGATATTTATGTCAGAAAAAAAATAATAATAAATCTTATTAATATGATATTTTCGTATAAATGTAGTGTGCCTTGAAAAAAAATCGGAACAAACAAACGTCATTTGTTGTCAGATTAATGACAAATGGATGACCTTACTTTACTAATTATTAGTTTCAGGAAAAAAAAAGGCAATCTTCACAAAAAGTCCTGCATGGACCAAATACTAAAATGCAACCATCAGAGATGTCAAATGTTTTCACTTATATACTGAGTTTCTCAGAAAATATTAATTTTGCCCAAGAGTAAAGTACCTTTATTATTGACAATATCACAAACTGTTGCAAAGGAACGTTTTTAATAATTGAAAACTAGGTTCAAATATGCAGTCATGTCTAAATTTTCCAGTAACACATCGATAGCAAATAAAATGAAATTTTAATTCTTTTACTTTTTCTCTAAAATCATCTGGGCAGCAGGAAAATGCATAAATATGATATTACATGTTAAATTCCTATGTATACCAAACCAATTCAGCACCCGGTATATATACATAAAAGAAAATAAATATCTTACCTTTCAAATAGAAAATTACACTTAGCACTTCACCAGATATCTCTAAGAAACAAGTATTGAAAAAGCGTAGATGAGGTTTTAAATATAACTATAATTGTAAGTACGGCTTATTACGCATATATAAATATATTTTCTGTAGATCAACCGATAATAATTATCAAGTGGCATTGGCTGAAGGGTCTGGCCGGGCGGCGAAGGTGGGGATCCTGTGGTGTAAGAGTAGGGACATCCGTGTAATTTCTCACCCCGGGATGAATGAAAACACAACAATTGCCCTGACGAATTATTATGTTATTTCTCGACAGAATTTAATGAAAATTTAGGTGCGCAATAAGAAAAGTATGATCTATATTTTAAAGGAGTAAATATTTTGTACGAGTTGTGGTTTTGCTGTAAAAAAATGTTAAAAACCTACAAAATGATAATATTAGTCTTGGCTATTTATTATTTTTTTTACATAAAGGGGTGGTATTTTAAAAAAATAACTCTTCTATCTGTAGTACACACCTTCATTATGGTGTCATATTTTTTTAAACATTTTATTTTATAATATAAAGTCACTAGGAGTCAGGCCCCAATGCGGTTTTTGAGCAAAATTCGCCGTGCGTTCGAGCGGTAGGACTCCTCTTAAGAGTATTAAAAAATAAAAATAAAAAGGTGTAAATTTCAACCTTTAAATAGAAATTAATTTTATACTCTATTTAAGAATGATATTCTTTTTGGCCATGTAAGAAAGTGTTTAGAAATCTATTTTTTTAATTTTAAATATTTTTTAGTAAATTTGAAGAAGCATTGGAAGCAATAACTCAATCAAATGCCAGGGAAAATCGAAAATTCACAATAGAGAATATTGGTGTAGCTTATTTAGACAATTTGCTCAGCAAGAAGATGTACACGGAGGCGGGGGAACTTTGCTACAGGATTTTTGGGAGAAATAAGTCTCTATGGGAAGAGGAAATTTTTAAATTTGCTACAGTCAGGCAGCTCAGGTAATTTATAATTTAACTAAACTTGGTAAAAGTAAATTATAAGGGGTTTGGTTTATAACATAACCAAATTATTATATTATATATTTGTTATTTACATATTTGTTTCAGATCTGTGAGTCCATATATACCTTGCTCATTAGATTGTAGATTGGATAAACATATTTATGAAATGGTGCTTTATGAATATTTGAAAACAGATTCTCAGGTAACTTTTTGGTTTTCAAGTATTATTTATTAGTATTTATTGTAATGCTTTATTTATAATTTATAGGGATTTTTAAAATTATTAAAGGAGTGGGACTATCGACTGTATAACACTGCTGCAGTTATAAATGCAGTTCTAGAACAACTTATTGTTTGCAATGGAGATAAAGAGCTCTATTTTGAATCTTTGGCCTTGTTATATAGTTATGAAAAGCAGTATGACAAGAGTTTGTCCATGTATCTTTCGTAAGTATTTTTATTAATGGCCTTAATTAAAGATAGTACATAATTGTTTAACTACAATATTATTACAAAATCTCAATTAATTAAATTATGAATATAATAGGGCATCAATTAATAAATTAATAATAAACTTTTGTATTGCCTGTTTATGGTATATGCATATGATTTAAAACTAAACTGTTGTGAATTAGGAAATAAATAATTATTCACAATGTGATTGAGACCAGTATTATAGTTTGACGAATTTGCTATCAAACAGAAAATAATATCTCTTCATTTTTGCTCACTTGCTATAATTCCATCACTAGATAGATTAATTTATAAAGGATCATTTCTAGTGAGACACAATACCTTTACCTTTAATGTATCATCTCTATGAGAATTTAATATTTCACTCATTAATTAATGTTATTCAATGAGTTATAGAAATTTCTTAAAGTTAATGTAAATAATTAATAGTTTTAATGTTGTAGCATACAAAACAAGGATGTATTCACCCTAATACAGAAACACAAATTGCATAATGTGATAGAAAATATGATTGTGCAGTTAATGAATCTCGATTGCAATAAAGCAATTGCTCTATTCCTGGAGAATAACCAAGTACCAGCTGAAGTAATTGTTAACAAACTAACGCAAACCAAAAACGATAAATTGCTGTATCGGGTAAGTTTAAATTACTTACTTAAATTAAATGAGCTATAAATTCATTCAGATACAACACACTCTATCTATTAATAAATATTTTAATTCATTGGTAACTTTTTTTTAGTATTTAGATGCTCATGATAAATATGATACCAAGAAACAGTATCATGGTATGTTGGTTAAGCTCTATGCAGCTTTTGATCGTGAAAAATTATTACCTCTTCTTCAAAGGTCAGACCATTATCCAATACAAGAAGCACTAAATATATGTGAAAGAAAAAAGTACTACAAAGAAATGGTTTATTTACTAGGTAAGGTAGACATTTAGAAAATTTACTTAAATATTATGTTTTAATTTTACTATAAAATTTTTTGTTTTGGATAAGTGATATTATTTTTTGATTTTGTGTTTCAACTTGTTAGTACATGTTTTATAATTGGAAAGGTATTTATCAATTTTCAAAGGTGTACTAAATACTAAGATGTATTTAAAATCGAAAAATAATTTATTACTAGAATTTTTAAATAAAAAAAAATCTGTAAAAGATAAACATCAACAATCTTAAACCTTTAAAAAGATAATTAAATTCTGCATTTGATGCACGAAAACAATTTGTAGTTCCATTAAATAAAAATCAAGTTACCCATGATTGAAATTATCATAAAGTTTGCAGTTTGCAAAATAATAAGTTCCAAAAAAATATTAAGTTCATTTCTTAATAATATAATAATAATAATATTTTCGATGTTCTCTATTGGGATCTCGGAAACTATAAGAGATAGAGAAACGGTTAAATGGGGAAAGAAGTGTAGATTTACGAGACGAATAAAATTCCACTTTCAAAGTTTTCAAAAAATTCAAGGGTAACTAGATATTTAAAAAAAAGTAAAAAGTGTCAATTTTTTCAAATCAATATATCTCGGTTATTATAACAGATAGAAAAAAACTGTAAAAGACAAAGTTTTAGATAATTTTATGCAGATTAATAAAAAATAATCAGAAAATTTTTATCGCCATTAATTTCCGAGATATGACGCAAACTTACATTTTTTAAATGGAAACCATAGTTGGCTATGACCTCATTCAAAAGGTAATTTTTTTCTCTTTAATCCAATATGGCATACGGCATAGTTATTTCTAAAAATAAGTGAGTTATAGTCATATTTAATTTTATTATAAATAAAAGATAGGTAGCCATGAAAAAGGTGAAAATAAAACAATTGCAGTTGTTTACAATAATAGCAATATTTTAATTATTGTTTTTACACAGATTTTTTAATATTAAAATTTCTTTCCCATTGATATATTGATAATTACAGAATTACTTTATGCTGTTGTTTAATTTTGGTTTATCTGTGTAAAAACAATAATTACAATATTGCTATTATTGTAAACAACTGCAATTGTTTTATTTTCACCTTTTTCATGGCTACCTATCTTTTATTTATAATAAAATTAAATATGACTATAACTCACTTATTTTTAGAAATAACTATGTCGTATGTTATATTGGATTAAAGAGAAAAAAATTACCTTTTGAATGAGGCCATAGCCAACTATGGTTTCCATTTAAAAAAATATAAGTTTGCGTCATATCTCGGAAAATAATGGCGATAAAAAATTTCTGATTATGTTTTATTAATCTGCATAAAATTATCTAAAACTTTGTCTTTTACAGTTTTTTTCTATCTGTTATAATAACCGAGATATATTGATTTGAAAAAAATGACGCTTTTTACTTTTTTCAAAATATCTAGATACCCTTGACTTTTTTGAAAACATTGAAAGTGGAATTTTATTCGTTTCGTAAATCTACACTTCTTTCCCCATTTAACCGTTTCTCTATCTCTTATAGTTTCCGAGATCCCCATAGAAAACATTGAAAAAAACTCACCCTGTATAGTTGTTGATTTTCATAATATAATACATCATTTCAGCTATTATCTCCCAAAGTTTTTCAAGTTACATACTAGTCTTCCAAATTTGTCAGTAAATGGCATTATTCTATAATTCTATCATTATTTCTGTAGAGGTGCAACATTCTTATACCACTACTTACACTTTCTTTATTGTTAATTTTAATGGTGAAACTATTAAAAATCGTTACAGTATTGTATCAATCACTGACACTGTCAGTTAAGACATTTAGAATAGGCTATGCTTATTGTTTACTATGGCTAATTGATTTTTAATTTTTTTACCATAAATTTCTCAATTTCTTGACTTCTGTAAAATCGTTTACATTTTTATATTCAGAAAAAAATATCCTATTGGATGAGTAAAAAATATGTATATACATTTGAAAAAAAAAGTTGATTGACTTTTGTGTCAAAAACTGGATGCAAAAATATAGCTCAGTTTATATTGAAGTCTTTTATAAACGATTTAATTTTATGTTTTATTTATTCAAATCACTTAAAAATACAACACCAAAGGTTTTTTGTCAGTCACCCTGTATTATGAAGCCAATTTATTTATAAATTAATTTTTCTGCTATTTACAGTGAACTGTTACATTTTTTGTATTATAAACAAATTTTTAGAAATCATTGGAGATCCAAAAGAGGCTTTGCAAATACTGATACAGAAATTGAAGGATATCAAAGAAGCAATGACTTTTTGTCAGCGACAAAATGATCCTGATTTATGGAATGATCTAATAAATTACTCTCTAAATAATGAGGAATTTGTTGCATACCTCTTGCAAAATCTGGGTACTTACATGGATCCTACCATACTAGCCCAGAAGATACCGGGCGACATGAAGATACCCGATTTGAAGAATTCCTTAGTCAAAATGCTGTGTACATATAATTTACAAGTAAGTCTGAAAAGCAATTTGAATGAAATAATATTATTTTTTGTAAATTTTGTTTTATTTATTTCATGTATGTAATATTGTTATTTATATTTCTATCAATTATATCATTAAATAAAATTAATTACTTTAATTATAAGTTTTACATATAATTTATTCTTTTAATAGCAACATTTCTAAAAGATTGGTTTAATAATAAATAAAGGTTTTAATTTGTTTGTATAACACTGACTTTATTAAGTGACTATAGTTTTGACAATTTTAACTTGTCATTATCAAACTAGAAGAGTAGTCAGTGTTATACAAAGTTGAAAAGTTTTTTATTTGTGAAGAATAATGTATAACGAAGTAGAAACCTCCACTATTAACAGTTTAAACACTCCCAAATTGATTAATGAATTTTAGAGAATTGTCACTAATATAAAAGAATAATTTATTGCAAAATAAATATAAAAATGGTATCCGATTGATTTTGTGTATTAAGTGGAAATATGAGATGTTATATAGCAGGTCGTTGAATGCTGTTTTGATTTCAATGAAATAGTAGCACTAGGACAATATAGTTTACATTTTCATGTTCAAGTGTGGTAAAATCATATTAATTAAGCAACAAAAACATGGGTCAATTTTGTTATCCTTTTTTTTTGAGTGAGACAGTTTAATTTTCTTATCATTATTGATGCAGATTTTTTTTTTAGTTATACATCTCTATGTGCTTTAGAAAAATTATAAAATTTTGCTAGAAAATAGATAAATCTAAATGACAAACATTTTAACACTCATAACTGAAAAATCATACTAATGATTCTATACTAATAATTTTCTTTTAGATTGGCCCATTCTAAAAGAAAATTACAAGTGCTAATTATACAATCTGTTTAAAGTAACATATATAATTGATTTTATTATTAAATGAACGAAAGAAAACTGGCAGATTTTACAGTTATTAATATTTCTTCCAGGTTTCATTTCATGAAGGATGTAAAAAAATTCTAGTCTCTGACTATTTTAACCTTCACAGCAAATTAGTTAGATTCCAACAGAAAGGAGTCATGGTGTCTGATGAACTAGTCTGTAGAGGCTGCCATGGAAAAATATTACAAACAGGTAAGAAAATATCACCTCAAGACAGTAATGTATTATAAAAGATGGAAAAAACTTTTTCAATGCATGTTCATGATGAATATAGAAGACTTCTATTATTTAATATGGCAGTTAAACTACACAAATATTAAAAAAATATATTACTTATAATGGTATAAAATTTATCTAAATTATATACATGATATTTCAGATTCATCTAGAAAAAATGACATAATCGTGTTTAATTGCAAACATTCATTCCATAAACAGTGCCATAACAGTGATAGATGTGGCATATGTAATGAAGCAACAACAAACTATCACATTTCTACCAACTTAAATTAATTCCATGTAAGTATAACTTTTGTAAAAAATACATTTTTATTATTTATGATTTTTTGGATACAAACAATTAATTGAAATATTCATTATGGGGTAATGGACTGGAAATATACGAACCAAAATACTTGAAGGTGTGATGTAAGATATCAGGCGGTCTTAGTAACAGGATTGAGTTGATGTAATCTGCCATAATGTCATGGAGTTCTGGATGATCTAATTTATATGAACGATTTTTCATCATACATATTTCCTGTGGAATTATTAATTGTGAAAATTATTTTTAAAATATATAATTTGAGTGATAAGTACAATATTTAATTTACATATAATTATTTATGCAGTATGTTTGTAATTTTTTAATTAGTTTTACAGTTTAAGTAATAATAATAATTAATTTTTATTAAACATTAATTTAGTTAAGTCACCCCTATGATTTGTTAAAATATGTAATAAGTTTAATTTTTCTCCACAATTTTTCGGTACTTTGATATACATATTTTTTGTAGATATGTGTCTATTTCAATATCCCTTTCACATACTACATAAAAAATTAAAATATAATATGGTCATATTTCAACAAAGAACTTGGTCTTTTCAATTAATCATAGTAGTTTTAATTTGATTTTTTTAATAAATAGAAATATTTATAAACTCTTAATAAAAGTAGTAATTAACTTTTATAAACTATTTAATATTCCATCTACCACCATTTGGAATTTGCCTATATTAATAATAATGTATTCTGTCATTAAAAAAAACATACCTTTTCATCCAAATATTCACTTAGTAACTGCATATCAGTTTCCCAAGAATCCTTGACTAGGATATCATTATATTCTGTTACTTTATCATTTGATATATTTAATTTTGGATTAATATGTAGAACATAATCACATGAGTACCATTCTTGCTTAATTATCTGTCCTAAAATATAAATTAAAATTAGTATAATATGAATTAATTTTTTATTTGTAATAAATCTTTTTATTTTAAAACTAATTAAATGAATACAAACCATGCAATGTTAATATTGTAATGCTTATATGTTCAATACCGCACTCTTCAATGATGGTTCTTTTAATTCTACAGATATCCAGTTTTTTCTGTTCTACCTTACCACCCTCAGGTCCGAAACATTCCTGCAAGCCTTTCAGTTTACATACGTATAAAAATTATATTTTTACCTTACATAAATGTTTTTACATAAATCACCATTTATGTAGCAACATGCTAGCTCGAATTTGCCTATATATCGTGTAATTGCCAAGTAACGCATTAAAATAAAGTTTGCTCCTTCTGAAATATAGTTCCTTGCTTTTGGTATGCTGTATAGTTTTCTGTCATCAATGTCTTCTGCTGAAGATGTATGCTTTACATAGTACCACCTTTTCTTTAGTTCTGTGTACAAGGCCTTTTCATTTATCACATTATCCTGAATAATGAATCTGCAAAATTATTTTAAGCATTTTAATTATAATTAAAGTCACTTTATAAAAACTTAATATAATTATGGATTAAAAGTTTGCTTGCCCAAACAATTTACACTTTAGATCATCTATATCATACTCAACTTTAATACTATGAATTTGAAAAATATAAAAATGTAAACCGTTTTTATTGATAAAAAAGCCATTAAATCTAAACAGGATATTATTATATTTATTTTCTATATTCCTTCATTGTAAATGTAAAGTATATTAAATTTTACTAACTCTTTTCTTAACTCCTCTAGAGTGTGAAGATTTCTATCCACCCAAGATGTAATGTTGGAGCCACCATTGCAGCCATCGACGTCGATCTGCGAAGACACATGTACGATCATCTTGCTGTAGCCATACGAGTTCTGTTCCTCTAGGCTGTCCTCAGGAGGTAGTAGCAATTCGTCCTCATTGATGGGTGGTGGTAGGACACCCTCAATCATGCTGCCACCATCCGTGTGATCCTTTATACCCTCAGCGTCGAGGAACTTCATAAGTTTCACTTCGAACTCCTCCATCTGTCGTTCGACAGGCTGCTTGCCTTCAGCTTTCTGCACATCTATGCATATACCGCCCACGGGCACGAGCTTTAGTTCCCCACCTGTATCCTCCAATTTACTCACTATTAGATGCTCTCGAAAAATCAGTTTTTCGTACATTACTTCATCTATGGACAATAAATTGAGTATACAGGTGTTCTTGTAGTTAACGCAAAAGATAAGTTATTGTCACCATGTAACTTTCTAGAAAGTATTCTTATAAAGTTATAAGCAGTATGGTAGTAACTGTTAACTGTAAAAGTAATCACCACATTAGTAATTCATTATTAATGTGATAAATATGCATGTGGAAATCATATTCTTGACTTCTTTTTATTATCTACTAGAGTTTGCTATATCTGATTTCAAATACTCGCTTAATAAAACATGTTTAATTACTGTATTGAGTCATCAAAATTTGAAGGTTGTAAGAAAGCATCAAACTATTTTTTTCTATGTACATAGACAACAGTTAAAGATAACGTCAATTTCTAATGATTATAAACTTTTAAGTGTTAATTGGCCAATTAAGTATTTTAATGTGTGTATTTATCAGAGTATACTATAATAAATTTTTGGCCTGTCAAAAATGCAAGTTAACTTAATTATACTATTTTTATTTCTTTATAATAGAAAAATTTATATCAGCTAAATAAAAATTATACCACTTAGCTGGTATTATGTTCATTAGATTATTATAAAATAATGTATTATTGTTAAAATATTTAAATTTTGCACCTGTAAAATCTGTGGTGATTACCATTACAAGTTCTATATATTGCATTTAAATAATGAATCGCGTCATGTGCCTCGCCCGTGGCGTAAAAGTAATGTATATTAATGTATAAAGTTAAATTTAATTTATTTAACCCTCGATATTTTTATATATTTATATAACAAAGGCTTTTTTATTTTTGAACTACCAGTTTATACATTCAAGATTATATTTTTCTTTTAGTTTATATTGTAGCTAATATATACTATAACATACTTGTTCTCTAAGGAGCTCAATAATTATGAATTCAGAAATAAATCTTACCAATTTCAAAATCGACTATTGCTTTCATCATGTTAAAGAGTCCATGCTGGTTGTGTGTGGAGCATTTCATGCTATACCTCTTTTTCAGATCTGCATTAAGGGTAGTTTTATCCAGCATGTCATCCAGAGCATTTTGTGCGGCAAGTAAACCAGTTATTGAGTGAGTTGATTCCTTCATAGATTGTTTAACGATGTTCGTAAGAATATCATGAATAAACATTTTTACAGGAGGCAGTTCCTCGCTTTCTCCTGTTTGTTCCAGGTAATTACCCATAGCTTCCTCTTGTTCATCCATTTCTTTAAGAATTTTGTTCTGTCAAATCACAAATTTTGTTTGAAATAAACAAATGTGAAAGTTTGATAACGTAGATACCTGTAAAATCGAAAGATAACCGAAACGAAATCTGTAAAAAGTAACAATTAAACGATTGAAAAATGCCAGTCACGAATAATGTAATTTGTAAATCCATTTAATTTTATTTAGGAAATATTCAATACAAATTAAATTCGCTCAGCTAGTAATTATTAAACTCAATTATATGAAACATCCATCAATTACATTTCATATTTACAAATGATAAAACGTTGTGATATGGTCAAATGTCATTTTGTACTTATCCCAAAATTTAACTATTGTCTTTGTTTTTTAAATTGGTTTTATTATTTTGTACAAATTGGCTCAAATGTATGTTTAATACTTAAAATTTTTATATGGATATTTCAAATATTAAAGATAAATTTAAGCCAATTTGTACAAAAAAGTATAATAATTCAATGTTTAATTTGACATCCGACCACTGTGGCGGTGGTAGGTGGATGACTTGGGTATACATTACATATAACCTCATTTAATGTCAGTCTATGGTTTGCAGTCGACCGAAAGGATTGTTATTAAATTTTAAATAATCTATTTATCACTTGGAATTAAATTAAGAAACTACAACAATGGTAAGTCAATTTTTGGGTTCTACATATTTGGGCAAGGGTTATAGGGCTAAACTTTGTAATTAATTACATTTCATTACTTTGCAGTTTGAGGTTAAGTTTAATGACAAAGCGGTATTTATGTTCTTTCATCAACATATCTAATAGTTATTAAATTTAGAGAAAATTATTTTATATACAATTCCATTTTAAATATTCAAATTACACATTAAGTTCCTTTTTTTAACAATTACAAAATTTTAGTTAATATATTGAAGCTTACATTGGTTATGTTACTCTTAAGCAAATCTTGATCACATTTTGTATTGCCTTTCTCACAACTAAACACAAAATATTTAATCAGCAGATTATAGTGAACTAGTCAAATGATTTTAATTAGGTAGATATTTATAAATAAAAATGGTGCGAAAAATGATTATCATTATCATATCTTGCATGATTGGTGGAACATTTTATGTATTATTTTTCTTATACACTAAGTATAATAATAAGAATAATAATATATTACCCATTTTAATTATAAGACAACGTACATAATGAGACTAAACTAACGCAATATACTTATTATGTATATGCATAATAAATTCTTATAATATACATTTTCTTACAAACAACATCCAAATATTTAATAAATCGTTGCCAAAAGCCCCAACATGATGGTTAAAGGACAATTTATAATCAAAATTTCATTAATACTATAATTGAGTAAACAAGATTGTAGCTTTTTACTAGTAAACATATGTTTACACCTGTTAATATACAAATTAAGTCCATATTCCTAACACAAATCAGAAACTTTAATAATTCATCTTGTAAATATTGACAATTTGCTAATATTGTTAACAACAGAATAAATTTTGAGAACATCCATCTACATAAAGATGTTCACAGTTTAATTTGGCAGATCATTAAAAAAAGTTTAATAAATAAGAGCACAATATTGAGCCTTGTGATATAGGAAGTAGGAACCCGATTTAAAGTTGTTAAGAGTAACATATGGCTCTTATCCAGATAAAAAATCTATTATTTACACAAACTAAAGTTACTCAACAAAAGGACAAATGGATGCAATTTTAAAATTTGTTAGAAACTTGCAATTGATAAACTCAATATGGCAAATTGACGACTCATCCATAACATTTTCTCCATACAGATCCTTCAATTGATGATGAATATCACAAGGTCACAAATTTCTTGCATTGAGAAATCTAATCAGTGTCATACTTCACAGCTAGAAATACAACTGAACATGTTAGCACACATCGGACACTATTAGGAGTTTGTACAGATTAAAAAAACCATTAACTATGTTATGAGGATTATCAAGATGTTTATTATTGTTCTTAAAATATTGGATATGTTAGTTTTTAAGAGTTTACATATATCTAAAACTGCTTTGGGTTAGAGATAATTTGAACCATATGCCTATTTTATTTTGATTCTAATTAATGTTGTAACTTTCGCTCATTTGCTAATATAGCATTTTATATTCTTTCTGGTTAGGTTTTTTCCTTGATAAGATTAAGGGAGAATGTATCAGACCAAGAGAAGATAATAATAATTTGGTTTTGTTTTTAATGAATGAATTAAATATTCAGTACAATGATTAGTTTTATAGCGAAGACATAAAATTTACATGACAGATTATTTTATATTATACATCTTTTTATTTAGATTTTCTTTGATATATTATCATATTTCTTGCATTTCATTTAATCTTTATATTATTTTGAGACAATCAATTTAACTGACCAACAATTATAAACACAATGACAGACAAGTCTATATTTACTCGTGGTATATGCGCGACCGGGCTCGTGGCTACTGATTGGCTATCTCAGTGAAGGGGGTTTTACCTGAACCACTTCGGACTCCTTGACCAACAATTATACCGGGCGAAGAAAATCCCTTGGTGCTTTATCTCGTTTATTTTTTATCCGATTTGAATTAATAAAATCATTTATACAAGGCTTTATTGTAAACTGGACTAGACATCTTTATTCGAACATGAATATATACAAAATTAAAAACATTTACAAATGATATTTAATGTGTTAGTCTGTCCGTTTGGACTATCAACCATCAGTCTTTCTGTCCTGTCTTGACTCTAATTATGTATAAAAATAAATATCTACTGAACTAAATTTTTTTGCATCCAGTTTTTGACAAAAGACAATCAATTTTTTTTACAAATTGCTTTGTATATTTATTTTTTATTCATACACAAGGAGATTTTTTTCTAAATATAAAAATGTTAACAATTGCACATTTATGGGAAAAACATCTATTTTTATCATTTTCCTGATAAAGTAATGTCATGTGCTGTCTTGATTGTAATTTTTGTGTAAAAAGTAATAAAGTATTGCTGCACATAATTTCATTTTTTATTTTCCATTTATTTATAATTTTCAATTAATAAATGAAATTTGTGTAACTAAATTTAATTGCTATAATAATTCCATTTTAAAATTTCAGTCAATCCTTTCTTACAATGGTGGTGCAATGGTCGCCATGAAGGGAAACCAATGTGTAGCCATAGCTACAGACAAACGTTTTGGTGTACAAGCTCAAACGGTATCTCTGGATTTCCCAAAAGTATTTGAAATGGGACCTCACCTATACGTGGGTTTACCAGGGTTGGCTACCGATATACAAACTGTTAAGGAAAAACTTAAATTTAGGTTTGTATATTTTTGATATAAACTGTCTTTAATTGTATAACCAATAAAATAAAGTTAAAGTAAATGTGCAAATATTGCCTTATAAGTAATTCATAATTATAATTTTTATTAGAAAATTAGTAAGTAGTACATGTTTTTTTAAGTATGAATTATTTGAAATATCTATTGCATTGTATATCTTATACATATGTTGTCTGTAGGAAAAATTTGTATGAACTCAAAGAAAATAGAAAAATCAGCCCCAAAGTATTCAGTTCAATGGTGTCTAATATGTTATATGAAAAACGGTTTGGACCATTCTTTGTTGAACCAGTAATAGCAGGACTGGACCCAAAAACATATGAACCATACGTATGTAACATGGACTTAATCGGTTGCCCGAATGAGCCTGAAGATTTTGTGGTTGGCGGAACAGCTTCAGCACAATTGTATGGTATGTGTGAAGCTTTGTGGGAACCGAATCTGGAACCAGAAGATTTGTTTGAGACCATTTCCCAGGCTCTTATAAATGCATTTGATAGGGATGCTATTTCTGGTTGGGGTGCAACTGTTTATATAATGTAAGTGTGATATCTCATTCAACATTTAAATAAATATTGACATTATTCATTGTTTTTTTTTTCTGTTTTAGTGAGAAAGATAAGCTGACTGTTAAGGAACTAAAGACACGTATGGATTAAGGCTTGCATTATAAGTACACTTATTTAAATAATTTTCTCTTGTATTATTTTCATAAGAGCTCTTTTTTCAATTAAAATAAAACACTCTATAATGGGATTTTTTCTTCTTTTACTGTCGTAATAAAATGCAGTAAATAACACATTTAAAAAAATGTAAAGTATAAGTTTTGTATTAATAAAATTAAAAAAGAACATTGTTATATTTTCATTTATTTGATGTGGTTTTTGCATTATTATGTAAAAGAGAAATAGCAAAAATATAATTTGTTACCTGAAACACCAATCACATTTGATTAAGCCATTGTGCTGTTTAATAGAAATATCAGCGAATTGAGTACATCTTATAGATGCCAATAGTAGTATACAGGGTGAGTTTTTTTCGATGTTCTCTATGGGGATCTCGGAAACTATAAGAGATAGAGAAACGGTCAAATTAGGAAAGAAGTGTAGATTTATGAGACGAATAAAATTCCACTTTCAAAGTTTTTAAAAAAGTCAAGGGTAACTAGATATTTTGAAAAACGTAAAATGTGTCAATTTTTTCAAATCAATATATCTCGGTTATTATAACAGATAGAAAAAAACTGTGAAGGACAAAGATTTAGATAATTTTATGTAGATTAATAAAAAATAATCAGAAAATTTTTATCGCCATTATTTTCCGAGATATGACGCAAACTTACATTTTTTTAAATGGAAACCATAGTTGGCTATGGCCTCATTCAAAAGGTAATTTTTTTCTCTTTAATCCAATATGGCATACGACATGTAATTATTCGTTTTACAGAGATAAACCAAAATGAATCAACAGCATAAAGTAATTCTCTAATTATCAATATACAATGGAAAAGAAATTTTAATATTAAAAAATGGTGATGTGGCCATCATAGTACTTTCCCTATATTTTACTCGAAAACTATGCGGTTTATGCAAAACGGTTATTCTTAATAATTTATTCAATTTTTAATTCTCTACAATTATTTGTTATACAACTTTCATGTTGCTTCAATAGTTTATTAGCAATTGGCAAAAACTGTCAAAAATTTCAATTTTTATTTTTTTTCTCGAAAGTTAAGAATTTTATGAAAAATATATTTTAACAAAATTTGTTCAGTTTCTTATTCTCTTTAACTTTTGTTTGAAAAGTTTTGTAATATTTTTCATATTAAAAAAAATATCGGAAAAAAACAAAAAACGCTTCGAGTAAACATCCACTTCCGGTTTATGAATGTTTACCAAAAGCTTTTCAGTTCCAGTTTTTAACGATAAAACCTTACGTTTAAAGTTTCATCTCAATTGGATCAGTCGTTTTTGAGATACAGCACCCACGGACAGACAGACAGACAGACAGACAGACACACACACAGACACAAAAATTTTTTTTCCAGAAATTAGTTTAATGGACTCAGGGTATCTCAAAACGGATATTTCCGCAAAAAAAAATTTTCAAAAAAAAATCACGATCACAATACTTCCCCTATATATACTTCGTATATAGGGAAAGTAAAAAAATATGGTCAAAGAGTCCTCTATTAATACTATTATGACATAAATTATATCTTTTTAAAATTGATTTTTTGTTTTTTTTTGACTATTCTCATGTAAATTGAATTAAATGTTTCAATAATAGCTAGTTTATGATCCTCCACGGATTGATATGATTTTTCATATACTTTGTTTTTTACATAACCCCACAGAAAAAATTCTAAAACGCACAGATCTGGAGATCTAGGTGGCTCTGGGATTGTTTTATTTGTTCCCACTTATGAGTTACAAAAAGCATCATTTAAATAACTTGTAAAGCCAACATGTTATGAGGTGGAACATCATCATATTGAAACCATTTCAATCTTGCTTGTAATGATAAATTTAAATAATCGAGCGTATTTTCAAATGTTTTCTGAAGAAAATGAAAGTAATCATTTCCACTTAGTGAGCTTTCAAAAATATATGGACCAGGAATTCTTAATCCAAACACATCATAGATTAAACCCAAATTTAATTTGTAGTTTTCTCTGTGAAACTTCTCGTGGATTCTCTTGAGTTCATCCATGTTCATTGTGACGATTAAAAATACCACAATTAGTGAATCGCGATTTATCTGTTTATAATAATTTTGTAAGAAACGTATTATCCTCTTGACAAATGGGTTTATACCACATACAGAAGGCCATTTGATCATTACAAAATTATCGTTCTTTATGCTGCTTTTTCATTTTTGTTTAACTTTGTAAAACTAATAATTTCAATAGTGCTATTATTATAAACAACTGCAATTGTTTTACTTTTATCTTTTTCATGGCTACCCACTTTTCATTTATAATAAAACTTAAAATGACTATAACTCACTTATTTTTAGAAATAACTATATCATATGTCATATTGGATTAAAGAGAAAAAACCTTTTGAATGAGGCCATAGCCAACTATGGTTTCCATTTAAAAAAAATGTAAGTTTGCATCATTTCTCGGAAAATAATGGCGATAAAAATTTTCTGATTATTTTTTATTAATCTACATAAAATTATCTAAAACTTTGTCCTTTACCGTTTTTTTCTATCTGTTATAATAACCGAGATATATTGATTTGAAAAAATTGACACTTTTTACTTTTTTCAAAAATATCTAGTTACCCTTGACTTTTTTGAAAACTTTGAAAGTGGAATTTTATTCGTCTCATAAATCTACACTTCTTTCCCCATTTAACCGTTTCTCTATCTCTTATAGTTTCCGAGATCCCCATAGAGAACATCGAAAAAACTCACCCTGTATGTGTCAATTCTATACAATCATTCATATTCTAAATAAGAATGATCTTGATTAAATAAGAGTTTATGTTATTTTGGTGCATATTAAACTAAATAATTTATGAAGAAAAGTGAAGAAGTAATATAAATACATTTACACAATTTGGGGTCATTAAACATAATTAAGAAAGTAAATTTAGATTAGTACGAGTGAATAGTTTTGTTAAAATATGCTGCAGAAATTTTTGCATATACTAAACACAAATGTTAGTTTGTGCCTCTAAAGGTTTAAGTCATTAATATCTCTCTTATCTTGTATTTTTAATTCTTCATGTTTATGAATAATCGCCTTGATTGCCTCTGGATTAATTTTTCCTGCGAAGTACCACTACTACATTGATTTCAATGATACCATACTTAAAATTCATGAGCCATGATCTTCTGTTGCTTTAATGTATGGTATGTATTTCATAATTATTTATATCAGACTACATTGTTTGTAATTATTTTATTATTAATATAATAACAGGTAGAAGGGTAACTACCTTTACTTATTTATTAAAATTCATGTTACTTTTTCTTGATTTAATGCACAACACACGTACTCTGGGTAATTATAACTTAATTTGTATATGCCAGTGTCAAAAATGAAATCGAAAACACCTTTATAATTGATGTTATATGCAATATGTGAGAAATGAGCTTTTCCGCACTCGAGTAGGAACTTGATGCACTCGCTCGCTCGTACACCAATATCCTACTCTCGTGCGGAAAAGCGTAACATTTCCACACTTGTGTACAAATAACTATTTCCAGTCTACATTGAATTTTATTATGTTTTTGTTTTTCATTGATTACTGTCAATCTCTCCCTTGGCACAGAATCATACGCTGCTCTCAAATCTAAAAAAAAACGCATACATACTCCCTCTTTCTCCCATCACATGCTCTACGATCCTGGCCAGGGTAAAGATCTGTTCTCTTGTCCCCCTTCCCTTCCTAAAACCCCCCTGCATCTCTGGCACCATTGCTTTTTCCTCCACCTCCTCTCCCAGCCTGTTTTTTACCACCATCATTGCCAACTTGTATCCAGTGTTCATTACTGTTACCCCTCTGTAATTGTCCACTATTCTCCTTTCACTCGTCGAACCGCCCACATTTTCCTCTCCCCTTCTCCTTCCTCCTCATACCACACCTCACTATAGTCTGCTCGAACTCCTTCATTGACCCAACTTCTCCCCATTTCACTTCTCATGCTTTTCAGCGCAATTTCTCCACTCCCCAGCCTCTCTTCTTCGCTTTCTTCTCCCTCTCTCCTTGTTCCAATCCTTCACCACCATCCTCTTCACTTCTTCCCTATTACACCCTTTCGTCCATTCGGTCCTACATATATTATCCTTCCGTCCCAATCCCCTTCCGTACATCCGTTTAGTATCTCCCATCCTTCTTCCATTGCCACTCTTGCATCTTCCTGCCCTCCATGTTTATATATTTATCCTGCGATTTCATCTTGATTTCTTCCCCCTCCTTGCTTATCCCTCCCCCTAATTCCCCCAGCCTCGCATTGAAATACAAGGTTTATAATCATGTTATTTATAGTAAGTAAATTTTCTATGTTTATAATTAATGCTTTATTTTCAACTACTTTCGGCTTAATAAAGAATGTTTTGTACATTATTCTTGTTAATAGCATTAAGCAAAAACTAGTTGAATATTCAGCAATATTTAAGTGGAATAACCCAAGTGAATTTTAATTGTAAATCTTTTATATTTATTATTACATACGCTATTTATATTCACAGACACATTTCTCCAAAGATCGCTTATGTATATTTCCATATAACTTAAAGAACATATTGGCAGATTCTAGATATTTTTAGCGGCGATGCATTGTAATTAAAAATATCAATTACATCTCTATGAAGACGATTGAAGAATTAGTATGCATAAAAAGGTATAGTTCAAGACCTTTTTGGATTGGAAATTAAATTGACTGAAATGAAGAATTACATTACATTACCCCAGAGTATATTGAAATATTTATATAAAATACCTCTAAGGTATAGGTGTATAGCTGGAAAAAATTTAAACGGTAGAGTTCTTTTAGCATTATATTTATTCCGTAATTTAGAATTTACATAAATAGGTCTATAAAAAACTAATAATTATAACACCTATATTACTTTTTTACCTTTATAATATTTTTATTGCTATCATAAGTCATATCTGTTAGGTATAAAAAAGTTTTTAAAATTTCTTTAAAAAAAAAATAATATGTTTTAGTTTTCTACATAGTTTTCGCTTATATGTATACATTTTCCCCAGCGAAGCGGAAGTTTCTTGATGCCATTATCGAAGAATGTAGTCGGTTGTGTCTTCAGCCAATTGCTCACAAACGATTTCATATCTTGGTCACTGTGAAAACATATGAAAGTAACACGGGGATAAGTCGGGGCTATAGGGTGGGTGTTCCAATATTTTCCAATCAATTTTCTCTAATATTTCTCGGGTCAAAGCAGTTGTGTGTGGCTGGGCGTAGTCATCAAGCAAAATCACATTTAACATGTGCATGACTAGGCTATTTTGTCGATAAGCTACATTGGCTTCATCAGGGAGCTAGCATTAATATTCAGCATTGACTATACGTCACTCAGGACAGTTGTCTTTTCTGTCCCAAAAATAACAGACAGACGGATTTTGGAATTTCGAGGTGGAGCTTCTCCAGGTTGTCTCCATTTCGTGTTTGCTTGTTTAGAGCAACAACGTCTTAACACAAGTGACAATCTGGCAAAAAAAATATGCTTAGTATCGCGCCAAAAGCCCTCCACAGCCAGCAATACGGTTCGCTTTGTGATCTTCCATCAGTAGGTGAGCAATTTTCAGTAACCCAACAACTTATATGACTGATCGAGTTATCCCGTACGATAGTCCTACCTCTGTAGCAATTTCGTATACTACAAGTCGCCGATCAGTTTCAATAATCTCTCTGCTAGCACTAATGTGCCTTAGTAATGCTTGTACCGAGTCGGCGTGTATGACACGTTTTCTATCATTGTGTGGCCACTTAAATTTTTTATGCCATTCGTAGACTTGAGTTTTCGAAAATGTATTATTAGCGAACTGTGCAGTTAGTTGACGAAAAAAATCGGAAGCTTTTACGCGCCAAAAAATTAATGATGATGCGTTGTTCAATAGACTTATGTACTTCGTGCTGACTTGGTGCTATTGGTGGCAATAAGCATAAGTGAACCAAATCGGCGCCCTCCCTTCCCCTTGACAATCACCACCAACACATTCGGCGGTTTATATTTGATCCGCCTTCAATTTTTAGTGATTAATTAATGAAATAATATAATGATAATTAATATTGAGAAAATTAAATTAAATATTATTAATATAATGTCTAAAGTAAGAGTTATTAGTTTTAAGAAAAAAATGGTGATGTGGCCATCATAGTACTTTCCCTATATTTTACTCGAAAACTATGCGGTTTATGCAAAAAGGTTATTCCTAATAATTTATTCAATTTTGAATTCTCTACAATTATTTGTCATATAACTTTCATGTTTCTTCAATAGTTTATTAGCAATTGGCAAAAAATGTCAAAAATTTCAATTTTTATTTCTTTTCTCGAAAGTTAAGAATTTTATGAAAAATATATTTTAACAAAATTTGTTCAGTTTCTCATTCTCTTTAACTTTTGTTTGAAAAGTTTTGTAATATTTTTCATATTAAAAAAAATATCGGAAAAAAACAAAAAACGCCTCGAGTAAACACCCACTTCCGGTTTATGAATGTTTACCAAAAGCTTTTCAGTTCCAGTTTTTAACGATAAAACCTTACGTTTAAAGTTTCATCTCAATCGGATCAGTCATTTTTGAGATACAGCACCCACGGACAGACAGACAGACAGACAGACACACACACAGACACAATTTTTTTTTTTCCAGAAATTAGCTTAATGGACTCAGGGGACCTCAAAACGGATATTTCCGCAAAAAAAATTTTTCAAAAAAAAATCACGATGACAATACTTTTCCTATATATACTTATACTTCGTATATAGGGAAAGTAACAATGTCGAGATTTGAACGGACCATTTTTGAGAATAGTGGTAAATCGGTTTGCTATTATTATATTATGGTAAGCTGTGTTACCGAATCTATAGTCGTTATAAATAAATAAAAGTTAAACAGAACAAAGTATAGTATCTGAAACGTATATCGAAGTAAAAGCCTCCAGTATAAATATGATTATATCTGCCAGTATAATACAAAAGACAAAAATGTACTTTAAACTCCGATTGAAACCCAATAAGTATCCCTCAACAATGTCTCGGATGAAATATCGCACCCAAATATGTGTAAATCAATATTAACTACACGAAAAAAATGTGATTAAAGGAAGAAGTTAATTTTTGGTTCCGCATAGGTGACTCTTTTCTTACATATGAAGGTACTGCATGACTCTAAACTACACGCCATGGAGTTTAATCTTTTGAACAACTACGTTGGAGAAGTTAGTTACATCACACACAAGAAATATAGAGTCCAGAGGAAGTAATTAACACCTCTCCAGAAGAATACGACACCGGTAAATACAACCCCACCAAATATTAAACACAAAGAATTATATATTACACTAACGTATCATTTTCTAGAGATGGATTAATTTTATTTTATTTGATACTCACAAAATCAGATAAGGGTATGTCAATAGTTGGTTTAGATTTGTTTAAGAAAAGGATTGTAGTTTTGTCTCACAGAGGTCGACATAATTTTGAAAATTTTTAGAACAATAATATAGACACATAACATATAATCAACAAGTTGTTTATTTTTTTAATAATCTGTTTTTATGTGTATTATTTCAGAAAAAAAGAAGTGCGAAGTGTCTGAAATATCTAATTTTGTGTAATTTAATTTTCAGATTAAGGATTTGGGAATGGGGTTTGAAGGAAAGTTTAGGATTAAAAAAGATATATAAAAATTATATAATATATAATTAAATAGAATAGTAAAAAGAATAATAATATATAAAGAATAGTTTTTATTTAATTAAATAATTTATAAAGAATAGTTTATCGTGCAGGTTGTATGGATTTTGAGATGCCTCCATAAAGAAAACTTTTCGATTGTATTAAACAGAAACACTATCAAGTAAAGGAATGATACCCAAACGATTATATCATTATAGGATGCATTTATAATACTACTGGTTGTATAGGAGGAACTAAATTCCGTTTTCAAACGATACTTACAATTTTAGCTTTTATTAAGATTTTAGTGACATGTAGGCCATTGGAGTTGTTAGGTATTCACTTGAGACATTATAAAAGTTAGCTAATAAGTTAAGATCATGTCTCAGCAACTAATACATATTTTATTATACTAGTTTATACTTTCAATTTGGTTTATTATTGTTAGTACGTCTTTGTCTGACTGTCATGGGTCTTTCTGTCCTGTTCGAAAGGGCAAATAACCAAATCGGACCACCCTGTATTTTATGATAGATTAAAGTATTTCCATATATTTTTGGAATTACTTTTTTTGTGCCAATTATTAATATTAACCTTTTAAATCTTTTATTTCTTTTTCAGTATTTTTAAGCCAAGGCATTTTTAAATAAATTACTTATTTCATTCTAACTTGCATTGTTTAAATTAATTTAAATTTGATATCTTTTAATTACTTTACAAAAATAGCAGCTTGAATAGTTTGTACTGTAGTATGTTATCACTTCTTTTATCTTTAGTTTTTGTAACATTGTAACATTTTCCAAATGTATGAATTTGCTACGAATATATTTTAACCAAAAGTTTTCAGTTTTAGTTTTTATCTTATCTCTTTAGGGTACCTATTTTAATTAAACACACATTTTTAAAGCAACGGATAATTTAGCATTTCAAAATAAAAAGCACGAAAAATATTAAATATGTTGATGGCAGCATGTATTTATTTTGTATACAGGGTGAGTTTTTTTCGATGTTCTCTATGGGGATCTCGGAAACTATAAGAGATAGAGAAACGGTTAAATGGGGAAAGAAGTGTAGATTTACAAGACGAATAAAATTCCACTTTCAAAGTTTTCAAGAAAGTCAAGGGTAACTAGATATTTTGAAAAAAGTAAAAAGTGTCAATTTTTTCAAATCAATATATCTCGGTTATTATAACAGATAGAAAAAAACTGTAAAGAACAAAGTTTTAGATAATTTCATGTAGATTAATAAAAAATAATCAGATAATTTTTATCGCCATTATTTTCCGAGATATGATGCAAACCTACATTTTTTAAATGGAAACCATAGTTGGCTATGGCCTCATTCAAAAGGTATTTTTTTTCTCTTTAATCCAATATGACATACGACATAGTTATTTCTAAAAATAAGTGAGTTATAGTCATTTTAAATTTATTATAAATAAAAAATGGGTAGCCATGAAAAAGATGAAAGTAAAACAATTGCAGTTGTTTATAATAATAGCAATATTGTAATTATTAGTTCTACAAAGTTAAATAAAATGGAAAACCAGCATAAGTATAATAATTTTGTAATTATCAAATGGCCTTCTGTATGTGGTATAAACCCATTTGTCAAGAGGATAATACGTTTCTTACAAAAATATTATGAACAGATGAATCGCGATTTACTAATTGTGGTATTTTTAATCGCCACAATGAACATAGATGAACTTAAGAGAATCCACGAGAAGTTTCACAGAGAAAACTATAAATTAAATTTGGGTTTAATCCATGGTGTGTTTGGATTAATAATTCTCGGTCCATATATTTTTGAAAGCTCACTAAGTGAAACTGATTACTTACAATTTCTTCAGAAAACATTTGAAGATACGCTCGATTCTTTAAATTTATCATTACAAGCAAGATTAAAATGGTTCCAATATGACGGTGCTCCACCTAATAACATGTTGGCTTTACAAATTATTTAAATGATGCTTTTCCTAATAATAATTTATGTCATAATAGTATTAATAGTGGACTCTTTGACTATATTTTTTAATATTAAAATTTCTCTCCCATTGATATATTGATAATTACAGAATTACTTTATGCAGTTGTTTCATTTTAATTTATCTCTGTAAAACTAATGATTACAATATTGCTAATATTATAAACAACTGCAATTGTTTTACTTTAATCTTTTTCATGGTTACCGATTTTTTATTTATAATAAAATTTAAAATGACTATAACTCACTTATTTTTAGAAATAACTATGTCGTATGTCATATTGGATTAAAGAGAAAAAAATTACCTTTTGAATGAGGCCATAGCCAACTATGGTTTCCATTTAAAAAAATGTAAGTTTGCATCATATCTCGGAAAATAATGGCGATAAAAATTTTATGATTATTTTTTATTAATCTACATAAAATTATCTAAAACTTTGTCCTTTATAATTTTTTTTCTATCTGTTATAATAACCGAGATATATTGATTTGAAAAAATTGACACTTTTTACTTTTTTCAAAATATCTAGTTACCCTTGACTTTTTGAAAACTTTGAAAGTGGAATTTTATTCGTCTCATTAATCTACACTTCTTTCCCCATTTAACCGTTTCTCTATCTATTATAGTTTCCGAGATCCCCATAGAGAACATCGAAAAAAACTCACCCTGTATATTTTTAATGTAGTACAATAAACTTTATTAATATTACAGATATATTAAAGTAAAATAATAAAAACAATAATAATTTCTTAAATAATAACGAAAATGTCGACTATTGATTATCGGCATGAAATAGTAAAATATAATCTTTCCGATTTCTGTTGTTGTATTTAGTTGTTGCCTTTTGTGCATTCGTCAAAAATGTATCTGAATGAATTACATAATCCGACTTTAATAAATGTTCTGTTAGGCGAAGATAATTCAATCTGAAGCGGGGTTGAAAGGGGACATCTGCTTTTATTAAAAGTGTAACGAGGGACGTTAATGAGGACGCACCCTAAGCAGATACTAATACGTCCGATTTTTGGGGGTCGCGCCCACCCCAACCAAAACAAATCAAAAATATTCCTTGCTACAAAGGAACAATTTATACAATTTGTCAAGGAGCGTATAAATCACGAATGAACTTTATCATTGCGTAGAATATACTTATAGAATGCGCTTTAAACGTATATAATGTTAATAAAAATATTAAATTGGTAATTGGTTTAAAATAAACTAAATACTAATTAGTTACAAGATCGTTGAAGCATATAAATATAACTCGAATTAGAAACATAAAAATGTGATACTAAACAATTATATTGCATCAAAGGACAGCTAATAATTGACGGAACAAATTAAGCAATATTATTTGTAATAAGTTAAAATATAGCATTATCATTACCGTTCTTATTTTAATAACAGTGGTTAACCTAGCATAATGACTGCGTGCACTTGTTCGCTGAATTTGGGGTAGGTTGCATTGTCCTCTTTGTTTGGGGGCTTTGCGATTGTGTACACTGCAAGTGTTCTTATTAATGGGGGTGCAATTCTAATCGCATTACACGGACGGACGCCCCTAATTTGCCAAATCAAATGTCAGAGTATAGAATTAATTTGGCACAAAACCGCCCTCCAGACTTGACGAATCGCTCAATTTTCGATATCCGACTAATCGGCAAACTACATTTTTAAAATAAAAATCATATATCAGATAAATGATGTTGGATTAATATAAACCAATAACAATGACAAACAGCTATTATATATTTTCTTCGAAAAACATCTGATTTATACAAATGATATTGTTTATAATTTTTTTATAATATTAATCTTTAAAAATTCTTGATATTTTTTTAGATAATTTCAATGGAATTTTGTAAGATGTAAAATTATTTTATTTAGAATTTTTATATATTTTATAAAGTGTCGAAACTCGAAAGTAAATGAACAGCACCTAATATTCCTGCTGGATGAATCCAAAGCACAAGTTTTATTGTAATAAAGGTAAGTCTACTTAAAAAGTTACGTGCCTCGTTTAATGTTGTTTTTTTTCTTTTTTAGGTACTACGTAGCTGACGTATTCTTTTTCATAAGATGCATTTTAGGCAAAAATGGTAAAATCTGCTGGCTTACGTTCTTTTGAAACAGACTTTGCCACAAATTAAATTTTATTTAGTATTCTATTTCTTTTATCTTAATTCTATTCACATTTTTTTTAAAATTTTACAATAAATTTTACCTCGATCAATCGGCATGAGAAATACCTCTCCAATAAAAATGAATTTTATGTTGTGTAGTTACTATTTTTATACTTTTTCAATGAATAATAACAACTGATATGATATTAACAATAATAAATTTCACTGAATATAGCGTTCAATTGTTATAAATAAAATTAATGATATTTTCTGGAACTTTGAAGACTAATTCTACCCTAACCGCAACTTTTGGATATAGATAAGTCGTGTTAAATCATCATACTTTTATGCCATATCCCGCATTACGGGACACTCAGTATATACATATGAGCATAATAAGTAGCTATTTTACTATCGTATTAATAAAATAGCTGCTTTATTGCAGTTTTATAACAAATCATAGCTATGTGACTTCTCCAATTTAAAGTGGGAGTTATTGTGATGCCCAAAAACCGTTCGCTATTTGGACATTTAATATCGTGATTTTCTAATTATAGTTTTTCGTATTTATGTATGTGTAAATGTGCTTGTTACTTTAAAGGATCGGCCCTGTTATCCTGTTGCTATTAATGTTACATTATTAAGCTGCAACTTATTGTTATTACATCAAAGGGAAAATATACGTGTGACGATGACGAGATTGAAATTCACTACTAATAATGTATTACTAATGGTTAAGGATTTGTTATCTGCAAAATTCACATTGTGAGATTAGTAATGTCTTAAAACTATGTATCAAATCAAACGTTCTTGATCTTTAGGATCAAGCAGCTTGCTACCTAGTAATTCATGATACAAACACTTAACTAAAACATTTACTGTATTTTGCCACTAAAAATTTATTAATATTTGAGATTTGTGCTTTCTGCAGAAGAGGTTCTTGTACATTTTTAAAGCAATTTCAGATTCGATTATTGTAGTTGTTTTGCACATTTGTTATTAACATAGAGTAACTAGGATTTCTGTATAGGAGGAATTGTTCAATAACATTCAAATTAGTGAAGTTCGAGTTGGACTGCGAAAAAATTATGTTTTAGTGGTGAAAATATAGTACGTGTTTAATTTTAATTCTGTTTTTGAATCGAAATATATAATCACAGTTGTAGTAGATTCGCCTTTTATAAATCCAGGTTGAGAGTTTTTAAAGATATTAGATTTTGTAAAATTTGAATTAGTTGGTCCAAGGTTTTTTTTAAATTTTGCTAAAAAGAGTTGAGAAAATCGCTTGCTAAAAGGATTAATAATTATAAACATAGCAAAATCTTTTATTATAGAGCCCGGATTATCATCAAGTACTACTGACCTATTGAAAGGCAGTTCCATAATACTAAAATTTTCTTTTTTCTTTACTGGATGTAGATAAAATATATTTTGTATCATACAGCACTTCGACTTAGAGATACAATAAGTTTTTTTTCTACTCTTATAATGTAATATCATAATTATAGGTTCGTTTTTGATTATGAAATGTAGTACATCGTATGTTATGTATACCTATATTGTACAGTCGTTGTCACAGAAACCATTGTAACACTAGCATCTATATTTGTATCTTTTCATTAATATGTATGGTTGTAGAAAAAGTATAGTGTACAATTCGCATACAATGACCATTGCCCACATATATGAATTCATACTCGTGGGCAATGAGTCATCACTCATTTTCACATATTGATAAAATAAACTTTTTACATTTTTGCAATAAAGGCCAAAATTTTTAATCTTTTGGAGTAATTAAAGATATAGCGTCAAAGAAATGAATATTAGCACTGATTAAGCTTAATGTGCAGACCGATCTAATCTCTTCGCCACTATTCATTTTAATGTAACACTTAATTTCATTCAGGTAATCATCTCTTCCCCAATCAGGGTCATCAAAATTTCGCACATCACCTATAAATTACTAACATCTTGTATTTTTATTCATTCAACACTTTATAATGACCTGCAAAGGTCGAAATTATTGTTGTGTAAAAATTGATTATACATTGAAAACTTTGCTTGTGTATATTATACAATAAACAGTGGTACAAAAACGTCGAAAGAACTTTTATTTAAAGGTCGCCACCATCATCTCAATATTGTGTATCTTTTTAATTCTTTTAAGGTTTTCGATTTTTGGGCTGATCGATATGAACAATTTTTATTCATAAAATTACATAATATTACAATATTAAAACGTTGAATTACAAAAAAGACTACTTTTGCATAATTTTAATTCCTTAATTTATCTTTATTATCGCCACACTAATACCAATATTTGTTTTTTGATTTTAGGCAGAATAGGAAAAAATATTCGGTTTGTTTAGAATTTAATTTAAATGGCTGATCTTCGCTGTAGAGAAATTATGTATTTGTTACTAATATACGCTGTTTTTAAATATTTCAACAGTAGACCCCATTTCTAAAAGGTATTATCACTATCGATGAAAAATACGTCAAGGTCCTGCGAAATCGAACATGGTGCAAACTGCAACCCCTTCGAAAGAATATCCATTAAAAGAAGGTTATGCTCTCAATTTGGTAGGATTGAGTTGGGTATTTTTAGCTGCTACTACAGAACCAAATCATCAATACGGCTAATTGTATACTGACACCAAATGGACAAATTGAATGAAGCCATCAACGAAGAGCTGCCAGAATTGGAAAATCGTATCGTATGGTGTTGTGTTCCACCATAAAAACGCCATATCACACAGAAATTTATGAGTTGTCCCACTACCATTTATTTCAATCTTTACAAAACTCTTTAAACTGTTAACAATTAAAGGTCATCGAAAAAAATGGCAATACATAACTGAAATAAGTTAAGACTCAAAATTAATAGCAATTATCACAGCTAATATAAGTTCATGGGACCACTAGCTGCAGAGGATATTTATTTGTTTAATAATTTAATGACAAAAGAATTGATGCTATATTTCTTATGTAAAAGGTATGTAATAGATTTATGGAGACTGTAGTATGATATACAGCATTTCCTCAAAAAAAAAACTGCACATAAGTGCGTACCCTTATTAAAAGAAGCTTGATATAGAGAATAAACAAATAAGGGAAATACTTAATTTAATTGAAGAATTTATATTAGAAATGCTACTTTTGACCTAATATAGGGTGTCCAGGAAGTAGGGATGAATATTAAAGTTCTATAGAAGATTCAAAATTTATTGAAACTGCATTTGTTTATAAACACATTAAGTAACATCTCCCATTTATGTATGAAACATTATATCCTCCATATGACCACTGAAGGCCGCGCGGCAACAAGCAATGCGTTCATTGAAGATCTTGATGACGCGTGAGATAATTTTTTGGGGACACTTTTCAGTCAGCAGAGCAATCGTTACATGGGATGTGTTGCATATGATATCATCTTGTTGAGAAACCATCGTCATTTTCATCCACAATTGCGAAAAAAACAATCAAAAAGCTGTTTCTGTAACTGTCGCCGTTCACAGTGACCTTTTATAGCCTGGATACTTTGCTATGTTGTTGCTCCATGGCGAAAATAAACATCAAACTACAATCCTCACCACAGAAAAGCTATCAGGCTGGTAGCGGGAAGGATCGCAAATAACAAACATGAAACAAGCACGACTGCCAAACGCCATATGACAAAATGGCGTCAAATTCAAATTCGTCCTTACTTCCTGGACACCCTATAAATATTATAAAGGCAATGTCTTATAATATGCAACACAACAGTAAAAAATTAAAGCTAGCGATACATACATTTTTATCAAATCCCACAAGAGCAATGTGGAACATTAATAACAAAAACCGAGTATCCAATTCCAATAGTAATATAAAAAATGTTTTTTCAGCTTTTAGAGAATTATTTACTTTGTTTGGGAAGCAAACTCTGAAAACGAGCATTTTCTTATAACAAATAATAGCTGTGATGTTTATAAACTAAATGCAAATGTAATAAAACATATTGCTGAGGTCATTTTGCAACCTCTGAATAAAATATAAACCATGAATGCTCTAAAATGTGAATTAAATAGCGTAATTTCCATTGACTTCTCGCGAACGTTACAATAATTTCGAAAAATACTATACCTCGCCTAACCCATCAAACCGAAACGTTTGAAACAATTTGTTCTTACTATTGCAAAATTGCAAATGTATTACTTTCATAACACAGTCAAATTATCTTAAGAAGTTACCCCACAAATGTGAATACTCCAGTTATAGCTATCTATAATAATAATAAATAAATAAACTTTATTTAGCACTGTTGCTATATAAAATATAGTTATAAAATTCATAACAAATATATATATATATATATATATATATATGAAATGTCTTATGTTATTAACTTATATCACTTAATCTTAAAAATACAAAATATGCCACACTTATGCTAACATAATTCGAAATAATCAACGTAAAGTGAGAAATTGTTAATGTGGACCAAAAATCTAATCCTAGGGAAATTTCTCATTTGATATTTGGTATTTTTACGCATGCTGTAGTTTATCTTCTTTATATTATTTGTTTGATCTGTGGAAGTGGTGCTTCGTTATCGACCACGTGGTTCTTTTGCAAAATGATGAACTTCTTTTAATATTCTCTAAAATACAACTGTGTGTATTGTATGTATTTTAAGAATAAGAATTTGTATCGTTTTTAACTGATTTGTGCTTATTTATTTTAATTATTATTTTTTATTATAGTAATAATAGAGTTTGACTATCATTCTGCTTTTCTCGTGTGTGTGTGTGTGTGTGTGTGTCACTTCAAAGCGCTATTCATTGTGTCCCAATGGCGAGTGGTACCCGTCCTATTGCTGACCCAAATTAACGTTGTTGTTCGCTATTTAAAAAAATTATTAAATAAACACCGAAATAAATAATAATCATAAGTTGTCCGATCTGAAGAATTTAGTGAATGTATTTGGTAGGAGCTAAAAAACGATTCCTTTGAAATTCCACTCAAGCCATCGAAGGCTTTTGAAGTCCTTTGAGTCGGTTGATATATTCCTATTTCACGATTTCTTTCATTTAAAATTTTCATAAACAACTCACTTATCGTACAGTGATAAATAAAACAAAGCCCCATTTTCCACGCCTTTGCTTTGAGATCAAATTTAAACTAATGATCATAAATGGTTGAATTCGAAACATGTATCAACGATCTCACGAGTTATTTTTTACCGGCTGGTGTGAATTAATACCTTCGTTGTGTCATCATTAGCTTTAACTGGACTCCTAGAACGTGATACATCTTTAACATAAAAATGGCCGAATCGAAATTATGGCCACCAGTTTTGGCACTGATGTTCTGTTAATAAATCTTCTCTATACATATCGAATATATTTTTCCTGACCAGCAGGTTTTTCTTTTCTATAGTAAAGAAGCACCTTTTTTCCGTAAATGCAAATTTATGAGTCGGATATACAAAATATTTTTATACTGTATGTTGTGATCATGCAATTGTCTTTTCGAAGAAAATAGATGTTTCTGTTTCCAAACAAATAGTACACATTCAAGGATATATATCGCATAGATCAGAGATGCACAGACTTATTAAGACTAGGGGCCACTCGGGCAAATCATGAACTGATGGCGGGCCGCCAGAAGTGTAGGTAATTAAAGACAATAAATAATTGATAATAATGTATTAAAATTAAAAAGGAATTTATTAATTTGAAGCGTGGCACTGCATAGTGCTTACAATCTTTTTTATATTTGGCTCAAATTTACTTGTAGCAACACGTAAAACTGCTTCCAAACTTTCATTTGCAAGGCGGTTTCTATTTTTGGTTTTATTATTATTAAGTATTGAAAAAGTTTGTTCACATATATAGGTAGAACCAAATAAGCTGGCACATTTCAGAGCGTTTATGCGCAACTCTTTGTACATATTTTTATCAATGCAGCGGTAAAAGTTCAGCAAGTCTCCTTCGTTGAATTTGTTGCGTAAATCTTCGTCGTTTTGAATGTCGATAATTTCTAACTGCATTGACTCTGGCGCATTTTCAACTGAAATCGTGAAAGGATTGCTGAATATGTCCAACAGAGGTTTCACTTTTTTAAACTCCGAAAATCTGTCTTGAAAAGATTGAATCAAAATATCTAGCTTTTCTACATAACTGAAATTAATCGCAGTTTTGTTGAATTTTTCAGCCATTTTCTTATAATTCGGAAAATGATTGTAATTTCCAGAATTCAATTGCGATCTGAAAAGTGTCAGCTTGCATTGAAAGGATGATACATGAGCGTAGAGCTGGGATATCAGTTGATTTTTGCCTTGAAGCCGTGTGTTCAAGACATTCAAATGATTTGTAATGTCAACTAAAAAAGCCAAATCACACAACCAATCAGGATTTTTAAGTTCCGGGACATCCCTTTGCTTTTCCGCCAGAAATATTCCAATTTCTTCTATTAAATTTAGAAATCGTTCCAGTGTCAATCCACGACTTAGCCACCTTACTTCTGTATAATACAGTAAATCTCCATATTCGCTTTCGATGTCATCAAGGAATTGTTTGAATTGCCTGTGATTGAGTCCTCGAGATTTTATGAAATGTACAGTCGAAACTACCACTTTCATGACATTTTGAAATTCAATTTGTTTAGCACAGAGGGCTTCTTGGTGTATAATGCAGTGAAACTGCATGAGATCTTCAGCCTTTATGTTTTTTTTCTTGCAGATGCTTTTTCAGCAAAGTAACTAGCCCGGAATTGACACCAATCATCGAAGGAGCACCGTCAGTCGCAACTCCCGATAATTTTGATAAGTCCAAATCAGTTTTTGAACGCTCATCCAAAAGTACATTGAGTATATCAACTCCTTTGGTTTGACCTTTCAATGAACACATTCCTAATAACTCTTCTACGACTTCAAAATCTTGAGTAACACCTCGTATGAATATTAGAAGTTGAGCTGTGGAACTAATATCAGTGGATTCGTCGAGTGCTAATGAAAAAAATTCAATGATCTTAGTTTTTTCAGTTAATTGTTCCGCAATATTACCTGACAAAGACATAATTCGTCTTTGGATGGTCATACGATTCAGTTGAATTTTCTCAAACTTTTTTGCTGCTTCTGGACACATTTTCTTAGCGGCAATTTCTATGCATTCTTTTACAAAATCCCCATCATTGAAGGGGCGACTTCGCTTTGCTATCATTCGAGAAATTTCATAACTAACTTCTGTAGCTGTTTCTGAATCTTCAATGGGTTTTCTAAACATAGCTTGCTGACCCGTAAGCTCCCGTTTTAAAGACAACATTTTTTGCTTTCTTAATTCGCCTGTAAACTTGGTAAAAGAAGGATGATGCGTTTCATAGTGCCTTTTTACATTATATTCCTTTGCAATTGCAACAGAATTCTTGCAAATTAAACAAACGACTTTGTTATGCGACCATACAAAAAAGTATTTCTCAGTCCAAATTTCTTGAAATTGCCGATTTTCATCTTTAACCTTACGTTTTTTACTAGGTCCTGGCTTGTCCATGTTGCGTTCTAATCCTGGCTAGGATTAACACAGCACCTAATAGTATATTTCATTAGGAGTCCAGAAAAAAGGATTTTTCCGTGCGCGCGTGACCGTTCCCGTGTGAGGCGGAGCCGAACACGGGAAGTCATGCAAGCACGGAAAAATCCATTTCTGGACGTGTAATGAACGCTATTTTTTATTATACTTATTTGAAAACAACAATATTAAGAGAGATATTTTGATAATTTTTTTTTTTTCAAAACTGTAATATCTATAATAGTGAAAATATAAGTAGAGTTAATATTAACGAAAATCATATTTAATTGGAACTGTTATTATTAATAGTAAGGTTTATCGTACAATTAGTATTATTGTTAAAGTTTATTCCCCTTAGTATTTCATTTTCTTGAGTTATAATTGCAGATGTTGTATTTTCCGCATGAGATGGGTTAAACAATTTCCTTGAAACTTCTATTTTTCTTTGTATAGATTCTTCTATATATCCTTCTGCTACACTGGAAGAACGCCATCCTCCGTGCCTTTTCAGAGTAAGCAAGTCACCACCGCTTTCGACCAACATGGTTGCTGAAGAACGCCTTAGGCCATGTCCGGTATATTTTTCGTGATCATTTAGTTTTAGGTATTTCGCAACAAGTTTGGGGATACCACTGATAGTATGGCATCCAACATGTTGAGCGTAACATTTACGGTTTCGGTATGCTACAAATAATCTTCTGCTCTCCATATGTTTAGGCCGCAAATCTGCATATTTGCGGTAAAGTGTGCAGGGCTCGAATGTACATCCTTCATTTGAAATCGTGAAACTTCTCGATTTATGATTTTTTCCATCTCGCAAAAACACGACAAGAAAACTACCATTATCTTTAATATCGTCTAAACTTAAACGTATTAAATCATCTCGACGGCACGCACCGAATATTCCAAACACTAATATTACTTTTGCTAATAGATATTGCTCATCTGAAGCTTCACATAAAAATTTAGTTACTTGTTCTGCTGTAAGAACTCTTGATTTTTTTGGTACGTAACCCACCGCTTGACGCTTCAAAAATGCTACAGTTTTTCGAAAAATGTTCGTGTCAATATTTTCTTTAATAGCCAAACAGCTTTTTACCATGGAGAATCTACTCCATAAAGTTGATGATTTCATAGATTTAGCCTTTTCCGAAAAATAGACTAAAAGTACATCGTCACTTACATTTTTTATATTCTTCTGAGCCCGCCATTCATTAAATATTTCATATTCCTTTTCGTATCTTGTTTTTGATTTTGTCGGTAGTAAATCTGCACTTACTTGAGCCGCTTGAGCTAATATGTCGTCTGGAACATCAGGATTTTCATCTAAGTCTGAGTACATTTTTTAAATTGGCTTTCACTGACACAAAAATAAACTTCAAACCTTATCTGCTACTATGGAAACATTGGTTAGCGCACAGAAAGACCGCACAAACAAACATTTTCTGTGCGGTCGCCTGAAAAAGTGACGATTCCATTATTCTAGAGGCATATGGAATCAAAGTGTTTTCAGATAAGTATAATAAAAAAACAATTACAGTACCTACTTAAATTACCCATCCTTTTTAAATTATCAAAAATAATTGATTAAATAGGTAGGGAAACACTTATTAATAATAGAGTTTTACTTACGATTTCACAACACAATTATACACGGCACTTGACGGTTAACACTGCAACAGGAAATCTACGTTGAATGTGGATCAAAATATATGACACCGGCTAGTGGAGTACAACTATTGCCTTCCAAAACCTCTATTAAACTCACAGAACACTAATACACCTAGCGGCGATTAAACGTGGCTTTTATACCGCGCGTATAGAGTCGAAAACTGTCTGGAGAAATCTCGAAACCGACTCTGGAAGCTTCGAGTCGTGTACTATCTACGCGAGCGATCGTCATCGCGCCGCCGGCCGCCGCGCTTCTTCAAGCAAACGAATTTAACCGAGATCAGCACGAACATTACCGACCGCTGTTACCGACGACCCACGTACGGCGCACCGTAATAGCGCGCGCGCGAGATTCAAATTACTTTTCGAACATATTTTTTTTGGTTTTATTCTGGAATAGAATTCAATATTTTTAGAATGTACGAGAGTATTATTTTTGCTGTCGGCGGGCCACCGGTATTCGACCGGCGGGCCGCATGCGGCCCGCGGGCCGCGGTCTGTGCATCCATGGCATAGATGGTTAATATTCTATTTGTTGAAAATAGTGTTCTACACGAGAACACAGGTTTTAGACCTAATATACCTGTTAGGGCTCTCTTTTGTACAATAAAGATCTTATTTATCTGTGGAGAACTGCCCCAATGAATTATTCCAAACCTAATTAAACTCTCAAAGTAAGTGTGGTAAGGCAATTTTAAAATTAACAGATCAACACTCTCCTTTAATGTGTGAATAATAAAAACTGTTATACTTAATTTTTTTGAGATGTGTATTAGATGCTCGTTCCATTTTAATTGGTCATCAATATATACTCCTAGAAATGTTGCTGATTTTGTAAATTCTAATTTGAATTGGCCAAGATTTATTATAGATGGTGTAACAATGTTTTCACTCTTTTTAAATAGTATACAATGTGTTTTGTTTTTATTTACAATTAAACCGTTACTTTCGGACCGACCAAATATCGATCTTAAAGGTTCTTCGTCGTTTTCACACAATTCCGGTATATCATAACCTTTGATTACGACATTTGTGTCATCGGCATAGTTTATGATTTTGAAATTAGGATTTGTGTTTAATTCAAATAGATCATTGATATAAATATTGAATAAAAGTGGACCTAAAATACTCCCTTGTTGGACCCCGCTAACGCCTTAGACTGTGTAATGCCGGTTTCACGTCTAACCTGAACAATTTGTTTTCTTCCTGTTATGTAGGATTTTAGCCATTCATAGGTAACACTCCTAATTCCAATTTGTTGTAATTTTGTTAGAAGAATATTATGATCGATATAGTCAAAAGCCTTAGACATATCAAGAAGGACACCACAAGTTAAGTGACCTTCTTCGATTGATATGAATGTTGTGAAGTCATATAGTGTCGTGTTACTATTTTTATTGCTTGAGAACCCATGTTGGTATCCTGATAATATTTATGTTTATATAGAAATTATCTTAATTCATTACAACATATTCATAAATTTAAAAAAATATTTATTAGACTGATTCCTCTATAATTAATTTCATTTTCTGGCTCTCCGTTCTTAAATAATGGCACAACCTTTATTAGCTTTAGTTTGTTTGGAAAAAATCCGCTTTGTGGTGATTGATTAAGAAACATAAATGATGAAGTATACATTCTACACACTTTTTAACGATAAACGGCGATACGTCATCAACGGGTTTTTAGTATTACCAATTTTAGGAAATATTCTCTATTAGTTCCTTGATGATTGACTAGGAACCCTTATTTTTATTTGTCGCAGCAGCTATTTTATTATTATAGTAGTTAGTCTTATCTAATTTTAAATTGATATTGTATAATTTTTTGTAGTGCTTTAGAATAGGTAGTTATTCTGGATTATGTTTTGAAATTATTTCATACAAATTTACAAGCCTTTTAAACTCCATTGTCTCATCTGGCAGGGATTTGTACTTGTTTTATTTACTATTTTATTCAATTTTACTGGAAAATAATTATTAAAATGTTTCATAAATAAGTCCATAAAAATATCAAATTGACAATCTAAATCTGTGATGTTATATATGCAAGTCCGTAATAATAATTAAACATATTTTTAGGTAAAAGTCGAAGCCAAGTAGACATTTTAATAAAAATGTGATTTAATAGAAATTCATTATTTTGTTTGAAAACTGAAAATATTAAAAATAATAAAACCTAAAATTCAATCATTACTTTGCATTTGTTTTTAAATTTCATGGTAAGTTATAGTCTATCGTTCTTTACCAATATTGAAAAAAACAAAATGTTGGAAATATTTTCTAATTATTGAGATAATAAGTAGTTGATGATTAGATTACCGAAATGATGTTTATATTGACTAAGGAGAAATGTTTAGAGCCATTGTTATAATTAGTTGTCATAACTAGAAAATCATACTTCATTGAAACATAATACGTGTAAAGCTGCTGTTATATATCTTGAGGTTTTAGGCTTGTACATTTTTCCGATAAAATTGATGCAATTATTCCCGATTTAGTATATGCCAAATAAAATTTTAAGTTAGGTTAATATTACTTGCTATAAGTCTAATTTGAAGGATTGTTGAGAAGCATATATTACACCTACATGTACGTGTAAAAAAAGAATTTTAGATAGTCTTTCAAATACCGATCCAAAAATAATATAATTTTGTAAATTAAGTGCAATTTTAAAACATGAACTTATAGAATTTAATAAAATAAGTGATAAAAGTGACAAATTTGTGTCGATACTCATAAAATTATAGCACATGAAAATTTCGAGTGTATGTGGTAAATAGTTGTTTTAACATTGTGTATCATCGTTAATTTAGAAATAATGCATATTAGTTTCGTTAACAATTGGCAGTTAGATTCAGTGACATGTATACTAGTGCTAGATTAAAAATAATATCATAATACTTTCGCCGCATTTTTCTCTTTCCCCATTTAACCGTTTTTCAATCTCTTATAGTTTCCAAGATCCCCATATAGAGAATGTAAAAAAGCTCACGCTGTATAGTTATGCTATTATTTTTACAGATTTTCTTTAGGATATAAACAGTTTATTCAAAAGAAAATCATAAATGTAATACATAATATATATTATATATAATAAATGGACGGTTCTATTCCTCGTTCTTCACTTCGAGATCCTGGATTTATTCCTGCCCGGGTTAATGGTATTGAGGGATATTTGGTTGTTTTGTCTAATATTGTGACGTTTTATGTTACTCTATTTTCTTATTTAGAATTAGATTTTTAAGTTTTAGTTTAAACGGTAAATTAAGTTTAATTTTTTTATATATGTTGGAAGTGCATTCTATTGATTTATTGCTATTTTCGATAGGTTTTGTGAATATTTTTGTGTACTGTATCTCTCAGTTCTTCTTGTTTCATGGCTGTGTATTTGTTTGTTTTGAATTAATTTTATGTTTGTTTTTATGTATTTGTGTTTTATTTTGTATATAAGTAATACGTTATTTGGTGTGATTAGGTTATTTATATTTAATTCATTTATTTTCTTGTATTCTTCTTCAGTTGGTGTTCTTTTATTTCGTTTTATTTGCAGACGTTGTAGGTTTTTCTGGGTTGTATTTCCCCAAATTGATATTAGGTATGTGTTTTTCGCAACAAATATGCTATTGAAAAGTTGTTTTCTTGTCCAGTTTGTTAAATATGTGTTGATTTTTTTGATTGCAGCTATTGTTTTACAATTATTTTTTATAAGTTTTTGAATATGTGTGTTCCATTTTAAATTGTTTTGTATGTTAAATCCTATATGTAATTGTTTTGGTTTCGTTTATTTTCGTGTTTTTTTATAATTATTTCTAGGTTGGAGTCGTTTTTTGATTGAAGTGTATTCGTTTATTGTGAGAGTGTTTTATGTGTACCATGTTTCTAATTTCTTCATGTCTGCATTTAATTGATCTTGCAGTTGTTGTGGGGTTTTCGCTGAATATAAAATGCAGGTATCATCCCCGTAAATGTATAATTTGACTGTTAGATTTATTTGAAATATATTGTTTGTGTATAGTATGTACAAAATCGGTGGTAGGATGCCACCCTGGGGAATTCCGTATTCTGCTTCTATGGTCTTACTATTTGTGTTGTTAATTGGTGTAATTTATTGTCTTTTAATATGTAGGTTTTTAGTAAGTTTAGTGCTTCGTCTTTTATAACTATTCCTAAAAATGCTTTTTTCATATCGACAAATATGACTACATTCGGTTATTTTTTGTCTGATTTCTCTTTGATGTCATTAATAAATTCGTGAGTAGTGCCTGTTAGTTTTTGAAATGCATATTGCTGTTTATTGATGATGTATTTGTTTAGGTGAACGATTATTCTGTTGTGTATTACTTTTTCTAAGATTTTATTTAGGACTGAAAAAAGCGTTAGGAGTCTATAGTTTTCTGTTTTAGTACTATCTCATTTTTATATGGGTTTTATTATTTAAATGTAAATTGTTCTTTTGTCTTTCGAATAGTAAAAAGAAAACCTTTATTAACAGGAACACAACAAAAACTTAATTACATGTCGAAGAACAATAAGACAATATACATTTATTTTCCTGTTCAATGTCTATTTAATTTATAATTTTTCATAAAATGTATTTTGTATAAATAATACAAATAAATAAAATTAAAATAAATATTTGAAAAAGAAATAAAGTTAGTATAGAAAGATAATAAGTCTATTTAAACTTAAGGGCTTAATAAGGGCTTAATTTTAGTTAATACTAATAATATAATATAAACTAATCTTTTAAACTCACGAATATGATGGGCAAATCACTATTGGTAATAGTTCTGTAATTTAACATTTTATAACGAAGCATTACTAAAAGATCAGCGAGCAACTTTATGAAATATGATTTTTAATATCAAAGCAATTTAATGCAGGTGTGTAGCAATTTCACCCTGACGTCAATACTTATCCGACAAACGATTAACCACCCTCGGTTTAAATAAATAGGGGTTGTTTTCCTTAGACGGGTGGACGACAGGTTTCCAACGCTGCATTGGTGGAACCGTAATAACCCCTCCTAACGCTCCAACCAATAAGAATTCAACAGTTCAGTTTCATCCCTCTAAAAATTTTACAATTCCGCATCATTCATTGTGCGTTTGTGAAGGCGTCGCGGCGTCAATTTTCTCTTTTTGGACAAGTTGTAATATTCAAAGCCGACACCCATGAAAATGTCGTTTTCTTCTAATGACCTTAATCCATGGGATACTAACACGGTAAGTAGGTGTATATACATTAGCATGAATATATATTTTTTTGTTAATTTATTTTGAAATTAGTTAATTTAGTATATTTACAGTTAAATATTAATTAATCCATATGTCTAAAGAAAGAAAATTTTCGTTGATATTAAATACTTATTTATACATACTACGGAAATCATAAGAATGCTAATTGTGCCATTCTGGGGATAGTTCTAGGTGTCGACATCCTTTATAATTTCTTAAGTGAAGGTGTTTGTCCTAATCGTATATGGTTTTTAATTGTTCAGTATAGTTGCAATGGAGTTTTGAAAAAAAAAGAAATTGACATTTGACAAACAATAGTGAATGTATCGACATGGCAGATATTAATCAAATATTCTTAGAATTATTAAAACAAGAAGACAAAGCTCGAGCTGTTCTATTTTCTATAATAGACAATGTGTAAAAAGTTGTACAGCAGATATGAAGAGGGCTCAAATAAGAATGAAATTGTGTTATACGTTTATTTTTAAGACCTGATATATTTGTAATAAGCAATAATTAATTATATTGTCAAATAAATAAAATGTGAATAGAATATAATTCCATTTTCTTATGAATTAAAGCTCAATTTTGAAATCAGTGAAAATAGTTCATAATAAGGTAAGAGCTTTATAAATTAGGAGAGTTTTTAGGCATTAAAAGAAATGAAGCATGCATAACTCATGATTTTTAATAGTTACCGTAACTAAAATAATATCCATTATTTGTAAAAATAAAAACAGATGACAGAACCTTACAAAATATCGGGAGACTTTTTTATATTCAGTTTCAAATAATTTATTCGAAATTACTAGGGCTTCGAATAACACGCTTTGAGTTCTTTAATATATAAATAAATAGAAAAGTTTGTTATTTTAATAATAGCTTCAATAGAAATACTCTTCATTCTTTGTATTTCTTATTTTCTTCTTCGTCAAAAATATTTTGTTAATTGGGAAGAGAGTACTCAGTCAAAAATTGATTAGGAAAACTATTTCCTAAATATTTGTACCTTAAATAAATTATATAGTATATTGCTGTTTATTTTCCTTATCAAGTAGAAAAAATAATAGTTATTTAAGGTACAAGTGTAAAAAGTGATGCTTTATTGCACAAACTGGCGTTTAAAAACACGAGCGAGGAACGAGCGAGTTTTTTTAAAGCCAGGAGTGCAATAAAGAAACTTTTTACACGTGTGCCTTACAAAATTTTATCTTCGATCGTAAAGGATTTCAAAGAATATATTCTTATGAGTAATATTTTAATGTCATTTCAATAATTCAATTAATGAAAACATATTTTACCCGGAGTGCACTAATGAAAGCGTTACTAAGCAACCAGTAAACAAGTTGCACAAATGTCAGCCGCCATTATTATTTATGGAAAAAATGTTCGCTTTATTGTAATCGCTTCGACTTGCATTAAATGAAATCTTCAGAGTAGTTAAATCTGCCATTTGGTTTGTATTATATATTTTATTTATAGTTTATTAGTTATTTGTATCAATTAATAAAAAATTAAGTTTTTTGTCGAAATATATTCATCTGTCAAATTTGACAAATCTGTGCAATAAAAACAGTTTGACATTGCCGTGCAATAAAAACGTAAAAAAGCACTAGTGCTTTAAAAGGCCACTTTTACAATGAAAAATGATGCAAAAAGCGTCTACTTTTTGTACGATCGTAGATAAACAAATTGTAAAAACGTATACACGTTGTCTCCTGAAATTTTGAATATGAGTAATGTAATGTGTTTGTATTGTATTTCGATTATTATTATTGATCGCCATGGTTGTTCCTGCATGACAATTTGACTTCAAAATGTGAACAAGTGAACAGAAAACACAAATTGTTATATGGTTTTATTCCATGAATGAAATTGCAAATAATTTGTTTGTTTTCTCATACGATGTGACTATAAACACCAGTTCGGTATTTCATGTTATACATTTGTTTGAGGAAACTGGTTCTGTAAATCAACCATGTAAGTGCTCAAAGGAACAGAAGCCTCAAAGTGAAGTAGCTGAAATGCGGTATATTATGGTTTATAAAATGATAACAGAAAATGACACGTTATCAACAAGAGCTCTTGCAGAAAATCCAGAAATGAAATGCTGGAAAATCAGAAGTGCATAGACGCAAAGAATGGTTTTAAGTCTTTCAAAGTTAAAAAAAAAACACAAAAAGTTTTCGCGGATGACCATGGTCATCGAATGGAATTTTGTGAAGATGTAATGGAGAGAGTAAACAATAATTACGAATTTCTTTCAAATATTCTGTTTAGTGACGAATCGACTTTCCCGTTATGTCATAATCCTTCGGTAGTGAGATACTGGTCCCAAGAAAACAAGCACTGAAGATAAATTTAAGAACTCAGTACTCCCAAAAACTTAATGTTTGGACCGGCATTCACACAAACAATTATAGGACCATATTTTATTGAGGGGAATCTAAATGGCCAAAAGTATTTGGAACTGCTTGAGAACCAAGTGATACCAGCAGTACAAAGCTTACAGAATATTGATATGGCCCACATCCGGCATCAGCACGACGGATGTCTTGCTCATAATGCGGATAGGAATATTTAAATCAAATTTTTCCCCATCTAATTATTAGCATCAAAGGAGACATAAATTGGCCACCAAGATCTCCTGATTTGTTCCCAAATGATATTTTTCTTTGGGGCCATATAAAGCAAACATTTTATACCCATCGGCATCAAAGAGCTAACGACGTGGATGACAGACTAAAAATTCTTCCAGCCACTCAAAATATTACTCCTACCACGTTAAAAGACATGCGACAATAATTTTATGATCGTCTGGGTATTGTTTGGCTCAACAAGGAGATGTTTTCGAACATTTAATAAGATGAACATTATAGTTATTTCTTATTTGTTACGTTAGAATTTGTTTGTTAAAATAATAATATTAAAATATCATATGTTTCACTTTGATTCCCTATTTTATTACAAAGTAGAAATTACTGATTAATCACCTATGCAAAAAAAACGAGTGTGGTGACTAAGTGACAAGTAATGCATTCAAATGCCCACATTCAAAATTTCAGGGGACAACGTGAATATCCGTTCGCAACACCAGCCCAATTTTGTAAAGGGAAGGTAATAATCACTGAAAAAAATCATATTTCAACACGATTAGGCTTAGCTATAATGCCCAGTACGAAATAATGAAAATAATTTTAATCTATTATGAGCAAAAAGCAAAAAAGGATGTTTACTAATAAGAAATTAATATTTAAAACATAATTGGTGTTTCTAAATTTTTTAATCTATTTTATTTTTGTTTGTTTAGATGTAATCCGGTGGAAAATTTTGAGTCGAGCTCGAGTTCATGCAAATTTTCCTTATTTAAGAAATGGTAGATTCGTCCAGAGAAATGAGACCGGTGAGTTATTTAAACAATAGTTTAATAATATATATGTATATTAAAGACGTTAACCGACTCAAAATTTCATCCCTTAATTCAGTGATGAACAACAATTGAAACAAAAATAAAACACACAAAATAGGTGAAGGGATAAATTTTAATAAATCTATCGTAATTTATTAATTAATAATTTTATGTTAGACAACATACAAAATAAAATTTCAATATGTTAAGAATGTTCACCATTGCTTAATAAAATACTGACACAGTATATGGTTTCAAAAATGTTCATCAGTGCTTTAATTAATTGTTTTATAAGTTAATTTATTCTATTTACTACAGTAGAATGTTTGTATATGCTAATATGTGTTTTACCTTTAGTTAATTTATTTTTTCAGGGAGGAGATTTTCCACCAAATTATCCAAATGAATTGGCTAGTTATGGAGGTATCTGGGATCCACATCATTGTCTCGGAGGACAAAATACTGGAATAAATGGCTATCCTGACATTTTAACCGCTTTTAACCCTGACATTGGTAAATATTAACAATATAACATTTTATAATTCTATATATTTTAGAAAGACTCGAAAAGTATTTTTTTAATTAAAAACACTCTGAAAAATCATGTAATTTCATATAAATCTTCTAATAGATAGATTTTTGCATGCACAATTTGAAATTGTTACCACATATAAACATTTCATAAATATCGCAGAACAAATTTGTAATTTTTCGTATACCATTTAATTCAACAAATGTTAAAAATCGAAAATGATTTATTTAAGGAATATTAAATTTGCTAAGCTTATTTGTGGAACTAAATCCATAAATTCAACATTCATATGTCTTCAGCTGTGTATTATTTTAGGGATGATGCAATGAGGGTATTTTCATTAGTTGTGGTTTCGCTATTACTTAGGGCTTCCTCAATGCTATAACTTTCCTAATAATATTTTTTTTTTTTTGGTGTGATAGTTATTGATACAATATTTTTGCAAGTTCCGTTTTTTGATTCTCCTTCAATATAAATTTTGTCTTTTGCCAAATAGGCAGGAATTTTAAGGCCCGATTAAAAGAATAAATAACAATTATGCATATATACAGGGTGTCCCGTTAATGCGGGGAAATGGCTGGACCATAGATTCCTGAGGTCAAAATATGACGATTTAACGCAACTTATCTATATCCAAAAATTTAAGGTTAAGCCGGAATTTGGCTTCAAAGTTTCAATTTTTTTTATTTCTTTTGTTTATAACAATTGAACACTTTATTTGATTTTAATGAAATTTATTAGTAATAAGTACCATAATATCATACATCATTTTAGTTATTTTGGCCATTAATGAATGACAGGAAGTATAAAAAACAGTAGTACCACCACTTAAAAACTAAAATATTTTTTTATTGGTGCATCCAATAAAATCCAAAAAAATCTACTTGAAAGGGCATGAGATTTAAAAACTTTTTTGACTCTTACTTGTTTTTGATATCTTGTACGGTTTTTGCACAAAAAATAAAATATGAATATAGTATACACATTATGCACTCATTAATAAGTAAATAAACTTACTCAATTGAATAAAAATTAAATAATATCAATTAATAAAATAAATCAAAACAACATCTAACACTTTTCAAACAATTTTCTTTGCAAAATCCTAATACAAACGAGATATCTGTTTGTTCCAAATATGAATATTTATGAACTATAATAAAGTTAAAAATTAATTGTCAAAAGACACTAAATAATAATTATTATACATAATTTACATTTTTTAAACAAAGACGGCCACGAAAAACATTTATTTTCGATTCGATGAAAAACTAGATTTTGTTTTTACTAGATAAAAAATATATATTTTATTTTTTTGTGGGAAAACCGTAAAAGATATCAAATATTATTAAGAGATGAAAAAGTTTTTAAATTAAATGGTCTTTCAAGTAGTATTTTTTTAGTTTTTATTGGATCCACCAATAAAAAAATATTTTAGTTTTTAAGTGGTGGTAC